>JACAXG010000230.1:5126-49580 GCA_018881555.1 Amblyornis subalaris
GATGCTGTGGCACACGGATTTATTGTGCAAACACACATCTCTGAGCTGCCTTGCCCTTCACCTTCTACTTGGTTTACTGTGGTGTTTTGATGATGCCTGAGTCTTCGAGGCAGAAACTGGCTCCACCTGCACATCCTCACAGAAAACTCGGAACCTGATAGAGATTGCTTGGCACCTCCAAGACTGAAAACTAGCCTGTTAGGGAATTAATGTAGTTATTCAGTGAGCTGTTCTTTCAATGATTTTATAAGGATGTAGTCCATCTCAGTATGTGAAAGTATAACTGATAGTTTGAATTCACTTTACCATAGAATACGTAGTCTAGGTCAAGTTTTCGTATTAGGAATTGGGAAATATTTTCATGGCTTCAAGAAGTCCTAGTATTKTCAATGTAAAACTATTTTGCAAACCTACCCCTAGTTTAGGCAGTTGAGCTCCCCTGCTGCAGTTTCTTTCCTGCTTTTCAGGACTATCGAGATATATATGTGTGAAAAAAAAATAAAAGGAGGGAAGTCTCTCAAATTGCCTGAAAACTGTCCTTCTTTRTATATAACCCACATTTTCTTAGCGAATGTCCATCCAATGCAGCTACCAGAAAAAAATGTCTAAGAGATTAAATATGCTGATCATACCTTTACACTAATTCCTCCAAATACTCTTTTTTTTCATTATAAAAGGGCTTGGGTTGTTTGTTTGGTTTTATGTTTCCCAGAATGAAACCACTGAGAAAAACCTTTAATCACACTGTCCATTGCAAGAAAACAGTCAGCAACGGATCACAGTATCAACCATGTGAGATACAAAGAAACATTAAAAACTAGGGCAGAAGTGACTCTTGGAGGCTGTTTAGGTTGTGTCTCTGGTATAGCTGTTGACAGAAACTTCATACTGCTCTTAAAGGGAGAATGCAAGACCAGCATGGGCCCAAAAGGCCAGTTTTGTAAACATAAGAAAACCTTACATTGTGGGGAATAATGCCACAAATAGCTTTCCTTCCAATGGAAAGATTCGGGTTTGGAGTTGCACTCTGCCTGTGATAATCCAAAGAGTCAAAAATAAAGCTGGCCAACCTGCTTAGACAGTCAAAGTTGGAAGCAGAACGACAAAGAGGAGGAGAATTTTGTTTAGTAGTAAAACAAATTTAGGAACAAACCAGAATGAAAATATGAAGTAGATGCTGCTTGCTCACATCCCCTAGAAGTTGAAAAAGCCATTTCCCAGCTCCTGGGYATATTGCAGCACCATCTGCCAGCAGAGAGTAGAATTACACAATAAATGGCACATTTTGCCTAAAAAACACTTTGTCCCCTTCAAATGCACAGGAGGTTTGTCATTGCTTTCATGATAACCAGCATTTAACAAAAGCTGCCGAAAAGCTGAACCTACATAAAAGCTAACTCAACCTGCAGCTCCAAAACAGGACACATTTTTCCACTGTGGAATACATCACCCTCCTCCCACAGCTTGAACTCATCGGACCAATGATGACCATGACCATACATCTTCAGTTACTGGGATTTTATGGGTGACTTAGGCCAAGGAAGCAGCTCTTGGTCCTCGTGTTGCCCCTCCCTCCCCTACACAGCTGCAGCATCCCTGCCCACCCATGGCCCCTGCATACAGCCAGTGCACAATGCCATGCAGAAAGCACCTGCCCACTTTCACCTGTCCCTCCTACAGAAAGAACTAAATTTTGCCACCCTCTCTTCATGCCTGTCCCTGTGTAGCAGGATGCTCTGCTTGGAATGGGGAAAACAACTTGAACAAAGCCCTATTTGCAAAGCTATCAGTGGTAAATGAAGAAGGAGGCCTCATGCTGCCTTTGGTGTCGAACAATGCTGAAACCAGTCTGGTACAGCAATCCTAAAGTTAAACATCCTGACAGTGAGATAAAGATATGGTAGGCTGGTAAAATACCTGGATAAAAGAACAGACTCCTCGAGGTTGCTCCTTGAGGCTAAACGAAAGAGATTTGCCCAGTCATTGGTACGGGTGAGTAATGTCTCACAATAATAATTGCTCKTGCTAGCGTTAATACAGTTGCATTAATACAATTGTTTTAATGTAATTCCTTCAATATTGCTTCATAGTGCACTGTATTATAATAGCTATAGCTCCTGTACTGTGTAGTAAATAATTCTAAGATCTTTTTGTCTAATCATTATCATAATAAATCATATATATTTATATATCTGGTTTGCAATCCTTAATCCTGTTGGACAAAGTTGTATAAAGGTTCAATTACACCTAAATAAACCTTTACACAAACCATTGACAAAGTCTGGGGCTCAGATTGGATCCAGCCGCATCCTGGCTCCTCGCCGAGACTGAGTTTAGAAAGCAAAGGGGGACCTTTCTGCACCTCATGACTCAACGAGAGGGCTTCTCTGATAAAYTTTGTCTGAAGCTCCCACTCTGCCCACGACACGCTGCCATCAGCGCCTTTGATTTCAGTAGCGCACAGTAAATCACTTCCCAGCTGGGATCCATCTGCTCCTCCCATCTGCTCTGTCCTTTTCCCTCCCTTCTCTTCTGCCAGTGATCTGAGAAGTCTCATTCCTTCTCCTCTTCTGCTGTCCATACACCTATCTTACAGAAACCAGTTCCTCCTTCCTGTTTTCCCAGATATCCCCTAGAGCTACCGAATCCTTTATGGATACTGCGGCTTGCACAGCTGCCTTCCTGCTAAACTCAAGAGCAGGAAGAATGCCTCATTCCAATGTCGCTGGCAGCTCAGACYCATTTAGACCTTGATGGCAGCTTATCCTCTGCTCACTGCCTCTAGAACTCTGGTCCTTTTTCTTCCTCACATTTAGCCATATCAACAGAACCATTCCTAGTCGTGGACTGGGTTCAGTGGGATCACTACTGCCATGGCCCTAGGCTGTGGGGAGAGCTGGACACCTCTAGATGGCATCCCAGGTTGTAGGTGTGCCTGTCATGCCGCCTAGGCTGACTGCCATCGGAATTCAGGCATCTCAGCAGAAGTTTCAAGAAAGAAAAAGAAAGGAAAATGCTCTCATTCCCAGATCTGCAGGCTGTGCATTGACACTCCTGAATACATTGCCAGACTTTAATATTTTCCAGGACTAACAGAGGGTAAATGACAGATCAGGCACTCAAAATATCAATAGAGGCTTTCGAAGTCRGTCAGTCCATTACAGCCTCCTGGAGGTGCAAGTCAGGAAATTATGAGATTGTCACGAAAGACAAGGTCTCAAAATGAGGGAGTGCTCTCTTTAGGATTCTTCCCAGGCCAGGCCACAAGGTAATAATTTTTCTTAGAAGAGATTCACTCTGCAGTGAAGAACGCACACAAGTTCCCACCAATGCTCTGTTACTCCTTCTCTGGCATCTCTCTCTTTCATGGCAGCTCTTCACAGCCTGAGCAATTCTCCATAGCCAGCCCCTACCAAACTGTGAGCAGATAAACAAACAAGTGTTATATAAATACTAGATTTTTTATATATATAAATATTTTTTCTGTCAATGAGTAATGAATATATTTGCTATACCCATATGTAATTAGATACATATCTGTACAGATAGAAATCTATCTAAATATGAAAAATCTCATAAACAAACAGGAATCAAGGCCCTTTCTAACTTCAATGTTTTGCATTTCTTCTCTTGAATTCTGCAGAATAAAACTTAGCTTTTTCTATTACAAAAAAAAGGATCTGCACCAAGCTTTTTGTCACCACTCATGTAATCAGATTTTGGATTATTGAATTCAAACTTTGCCTTCAGGATTCACAGGGAGTCATCACTAYGTTGATCCTTCTTCTCACATCTTCATCTTATCAAGCAGTGCCACAGTCTCACTTTTCCCCTAATGCCTGGTGAGGAGTGAGTGTGCTGTACCTACAGAGCAATGCTAATTGGGCTTTAATTAGAGCAGAGGGAGAGATGTTCTATCTCTGGGATGCAACTGGTGTGTCTGGAGCACATGGCAGTAGGGACACCTGGTGGCTACCAGAACATAGAGCCTCCGGAAGAAAACTCGGCACGAGTCAGTGAAAAGCTAACTTAGTCTAAAAAAGAGATTGTTAGGTCCATAGCAAACTCTGTGTTTAAGTCTTGCATCAACTTAGATAGATATAGACACATGCAATTGTTCTGTTAACATGAGATAACTCAGGATTCATGAACTTCATTTGCTCTACAGAACAAAAGTCCATTACAGAGTAAGATTTTATCCTGCTCCTGAAATACCAGAGAACTCCAGTCATCGTTTTATCTACATACACCTTGAGCATGATAAACAGTAAACGTTCCTGAGTGTGGTTATAGCACATATCTGTGAGGAAAATTTTATTCTTTCTATTGCATAAACAAGGAACGGGGCACAAACAGAGGTCATTAACCCAAAACTGCGCCCAAAATCTTGCAGATCTGTGACTGAAATGGTGGCATACAATTCCCAGTGGCACAGTTCTCAAAGTGCTGCCACTTCACAGCTTATCATCTTAATATCTCACTATGATATGTCCCAAAACAACACCACAGTGTAAAAGCAGGTACCGATTTTGCAGTTGAAACCTTTTTTTCCTACAAGGTACATTCAGATAAATAACATTAAAATGTAATAAGGAAAAGATTTATAACAGAGGGAGTGATAAATGGGAAAAATATGCATGTTATGGAAGAAGTCCTGTTTGTGTTTGCTCCTTACTGCATGAGGTTTTTTAAGAAATTTTCACTTGGTAAAGACTTATATCAAATTTCAAAAGTATTCCTTCCTGGAGAGTCTGAACACAGCCTCCTCATGATGCATTTTTGTACAGCTCAAGGAAGTGATATCCTGTAATTTTTAAAGCAAGCCCATAGCTTCCTTGAAACTAAACAAACCAATCTCAAACAAACAAACACAAACAAAAAAACCACCATAACACCAACAAAACAGAGATTTACTTCAACGAAGGCAAATGTGGTGTCCATGCTCCATTTGCTGCAGAAATTGGGAGGAAGAAACGCAGAAGTTGCAAGAGGTTATGGCTGGTGAGTCCAAGAGCTGTATGCAACCCAAGAATAGCAACTTGTATCTCTCCTGTGGCCAATTAGGGCATAAGGCTACCAGACACTTAAACTTTTCCCTGGAAGTCAACTACTGGGTGTGGAACTTAAGATTCCTGAGGTCTGATGTCCAGAAATACCAAGTGCACAGAGACTAATTTACGTGTGCTTTGAACAAAACAGATGCTATAAATCCTACTTTCAGCTCCTTATCCCAGCTACCTTCTTGTCCTAGCTACACATTTCATCTCCATTCTTTCACCATCACAATTTTATGTGCAATGTCTCCTCCCTAAGCTGCTCTGTCTTCCCACGAGGACACTTTTTAAAGCTCTCAAGGTTTGGGGAGGCCACGGCTGGAGGTCACATATAAGGGAAGAAGCCAAAAAAGGGACTTTGTGGAAGAAGTGCAATGARGTTTTTAGACAAAAAATTGCAGGCAGGGGATGCCATGCAACCTCTTGCCCTTATGTACCCGATTTGTCTGTGAGGGGACTCAGCTCTTTTGCCAAGGGTCGTGGAACCTGCAGGCACCCAGTCCAGGAGGCAGTGTGCACCACAAGCCAGGCACTGCTACATGYTTGTTTATTCTTGCCTTTACCGATAATTTTCTATAATATGCCTTTGTTTTTGTGATGTTGTTGGGCAGGAGGGAAACAAAAAGCGATCACAGAATAGTAAGGATTGGAAGGAACCTCTGGAGATCAACCAGTCCAACCCCCCTGCCAAGGCAGGGACACCCAGAGCAGGTGACACAGGAAGGCATCCAGGTGGGTTTGGAATATCTCCAGATGGAGATTCCACAACTTTCCTGGGCAGCCTGTTCCAGTGCTCTGCCACCCTCAACCTAAAGTTCTTCCTCATGTTTAGGTGAAACATCTTGGGTTTTAGTTTATGGCCACTGCTCTTCACCCTGTCGCTGAGCACCACCAAAGAGTCTGACACCACCCCCTTGGCACCCGCCTTTGACATATTTATATGCATTAATAAGATCCCCTCTTCTCCAGAATAAAAGCACCCAGCTCCCACAGCCTCTCTTYGTAAGAGAGATGCTCCAGAGCCCTCGTATGGAGGGCAGTCGTATGTGTGGCCATTGATTAAGCATTGATTGACCTTCATTGATTACACATTGGAAGGGGCTGCCCAGGGAGGTGGTGGAGTCACTGTCACTGGAGGTGTTCAAGGAAAGCCTAGACTTGGCACTCAGTGCCATGGTCTGTTGACAGGGTGGCGTTCGGTCATGGGTTGGACTCGCTGATCTCAGAGGTCTTTTCCACCCTCATCGATTCTGTGACTCTGTGCTGAACGCCGTGTGGATGTTAAGGGGGTCCGTTCCCCGGGGCCCCTCAGCCAGCCGGGAAGGCGCCGTGCGCTTTGTGGCGCCGCCGGCGCTCCGGGCCCCGCTCCGTGCGCTTTGTGGCGCCGGGCGGGCGGGCGGAAGCGCCGGGCGGGCGGGCGCGGGCCCTTCCGGCGGGCTCGCAGCGCCTCGCCCCGCCGCCGCCTCCGCCTCCCCCGCTCGCCGCCCKCCGCCGCCCGGCGCCTCCATCCTGGTACTTGGGAGTCTCCATCCTGGTTTCTCAAGTGCCCGGACCCAAAACAGGAAGTAAGTGCGCGGGGCCCTGCGGGATCGCAGGGCCGCCAGCTCCGGGCGGCGGCCGCGGCCGCGGGCGGAGGGGCCGGGGCGGGGAGCGGCCGTGTGCGGCCCCGCGGCTCGGCGCGCTCGGGCCGGGTTGCCGGGCGGGCGGGCAGGGCCGGGCGGGCAGCGGAGCCCGCGGTGGGGCCGTCCGGCGCCGCCGCCCGCCCAGGGCACGGGAAAATGGCGGCGGCGGCCCGGGGCCAAATGGCGGCGCTGGCGGCCGCGGGGCAGCGGGGGCTGAGGCGGGCCCGGAGCCGCCGCCCCGGGGGCAGTGCCGGGSCAGGGGCAGGGCCGCTGCCTCTCGCCGGCTGCTCCCCTGGGAGAGCCCTGGGCCAGCCCTGGGCCGCGGCTCACCGCCTTCCCGGGCGGCTGCCGGGCGTCGGCAGCGCTGCGCACAGGGAAATTGGGAAGCGGACGGACGGACCGACCCTGAAAATTACCAAGCCCCGGCTCCCTTGGGAGGGCAGGGCAAGGGGAGGCCGGCCAGCGCGTTTGTTTATTATTTTTTTGTTACTATTTTTTAATTGTTGTTGTTTCAAACTCCCTCCCCCGTATCTCGATGTGTGTAATGAAAGGCCACCTGCACGATCGCTTTTCAATCTCCCGATTTTCTCTCGCTGCGTCTGTGCTTGGGATATCCTGATCTTGGGGATTTTATTGTTTTGTTTGATAATCTCTTCTTTTTTCCCAGCGAGAGTTGTGATTTGCGGTTGCTTAGGGCAAGTGGAGTCTCAAATGCGCGACTCTGCCAAGATCAGGGGTTTCATCTTAGAGCGGTACCAGGATTTTCTGCACTAGAGCTACGCTCTCTGTTTTGCCAAAATAAAGGATTCCAGTCGGAAAAGCCTATCTTTGATTCCTTTTTTTTTCCCCCCCTTTTTGAGGTCTGTTTATTCTTGGTTGTGCCCTTGGGCGTGGTGAAGCGTATTAYACTTGTACCAGCTATTTCTTCAACTGACTAATAGTATTTGTATGTATTCATTCACAAAGAGTTACATTGTTCCACCCCACCTGGCCATTGTTAGTTGAAGTAATCTAGAAAATGCTTTTTGTTTGCCAGCGCTGCTCTGGCTACAGATGCAGGTTGGCCTCTTGACAGCATAGTTAGAATTCCTTTGCGAAACCAGGAGATGCGGGGCTTGCAATGAGATAGACACATCTCGTTCAAGTTTTTCATTTTCATCATTCCACGTGATTATAATAATAAAAAACTTCATGATGTTTTATGACTTACTGAAAAGATTGAACATTAATTAAAACTCATAAAGTAGAATGCCTAAAAATACCGATTTTTGTCTTAACCACACAAAACTTCAAAAGGCAGGTATATGAGAGACAAAGACCTCTGTTCTGTGTTTTGCATGTTTCAATAGGTCCTATTTTGTGAGCTTTATTTCTGTCCTGATTTGTCTGTCAGAGTGCAAGAGAGACTTCTCTTTGCTTACCAGTCTTAAAATCAGGATAATTTTTCATATTTTTCTTGCATCTTAATTTTCTGCCCGTTGTTTATAAAGGTGAAGAAGTTACTGAAATGCTTAGCATGAAACTGGATTTACATGAAGGGAAAGAATTTTAGTACATACCATGTTTACGAAGATTTCTATCCCTAGTCATATACTTGTGCCCAAGAGCCATTCTGTATTCCTGAAAAAGAAAACTTGGAATTTTCTGCATTTATTTCTCTTGCAAGAGCTAGGACATAGGTTTTACTTTGGTTTGTTTTCTTTTTTCGCCTGTGTGACATTTAAAGTATGCTCAGTGCTTTTTCAAAAAATTTCAATGGACAGGCTAGAACTCATGGAGTGCTGCCAAAATTGGATCAATGCAGATGAGAACACTTTGTCCCGATATGTCTCCCATATATTCTGTTTCTGTGATGGCCCACTTCTTGAAATACCACTGATGAGTAGAATGCAACTGTTCCTAATCTCATGACTGTAATCTCATGCTGATACAGATTAATAAATCCTTGTATGTCCCAAACTCAGGTCGCTGAGTCCTTGTGGTTGGTGTCTGTCTGGTTTGGTTCCCTCTCATATTCATTGTTGCAGCTGTTACAGACAATTTCTGTGTGGTAGAGTTTTAAATTTGAGCAGAACCCATTTGGTCTGGAGCAAAGTTGTGGGGTTTTGTTGAAAATTAGCATAACAGCACCGGCACTAGTGAATAATAAAAACTCCTGATTATTGGAAGTATTGACTTCGTGTGRAATACACGAAACATTCAGGCATCCTAAAATATCAGGTCCTGTAATTACTTTGTTTCCTTTGTGTTACTCTTGAACAAATGCCTTGAAATCCCAAAGCATTCCATGGGATTGTTCCAGTTAAATGCCAAAATAGCTGGAAGCCTTAATACATCTTCAATTTTTGCTTTTTACAGGTCTTAGTGAAACRTACTTATTACCCAGTGCAGAGAATGCAGCCTTTAATAAAATTTAATACAGAAATTTTAAAATATTTACAACAGTCCACTGAAGACTAGACGTAACATTCCATTAATAACTAGGGGCAATGACAGAATTCTGTCTGCAAGAGTAAAAATTTCTTAGAAGTACTTAATTTTTACAGCCCACAGAATAATTGAGCCCATCTGCCTGATGAGAATTTTTTAGAATTACAAGAATTTTGTATTAAGATGTTAAAATTTTTTTTCAGCTTTGTGGGTGTTTTTTTCTGCCTAATTCTGCTGCATGCTTCCCAAATAAATGGCTCTATTATGTGACTTTAGTGGACAGCTTATATTGGAATTCTGTATTAAATGATTCTAGAGTAGAAAGTATTTTCCCATCTCTTTGGTTGCATGTTGAAACCTGTTTGAAATTGTAATGCAGCTCTCAAAAATGTTGGGTTTGGTAAATACGCACAGAAATCCAACAAGACTTACTGAATTTACACCGATTTCTATGGTGCTATCTCATTATGGGTTATGCTATCCACGCTTTTGGTGTATGTGTATCCAACAGTGTTCCCTTTCCCCGAAAGCTCCTTCAGAACATGAACTATTTAGTGATAGATTGGCATCTCTGTAAAGACGGTGTCTGAATCAAGGATTAAAGAAAAGCCTTGGGTTGTTCATTTAAAATTCAAGTAAGCTTTTTGTTTAAAATAAAAAGTAGTGCATTTTCAAAAGCACACTTAGTGAAGTTGTGAAAAGAAGGTGATATTTTGGAGGTGATGAGACTACTCAGGTCCTAATTCTCATTAATTAAGAAACCTTGGCTGTCATTTAGTTTGTATTTAACTTCTTCAAGAGCAGATGTGCAGGAGCAGATGTGTGGATATGCAGGTGTGTGTAATGAGCAGAATTCACGTGGCACATCCCCAAACGTCTGCGGTAGTCTGGCATTGTTTAGCACAGCTCTGGCTGTCACACCGTGATGGATCGAGGGCATCTGGCGAGTGCAGTGTCCCTGCAGCCGGAATCAGGAGAGGCCAGCAGGCATCTAAGGGTGTTGGTTCCAGCAGCAGCACTGGGCTTTTACCACTGAGCTCATTGTAGACTCCAGGTGGTTCCATCATGTGTCATATTTGATGAACATTCAGCGTACCTGGTAGTTACATCATTATTTAAATGTAAAACAGTGGGGTTTGTAAGGTCTGGGAGTTGTTTGCGATTCACTCAGAAGAGCCATCGCAGTTATTCCTCATTTTGGTCACTCATTCATGTATTCATGGGTTGACACCTCTGTCCTGGGGTAGATGCAGATTGAAAGAACAAGTTTGGTTGGTTGGCTGATTTATCCTTCAGTTTTCTTGTATTTGTATGCTCTAATGAATAAAAAATAGTATCCAAAATATGCATTTGACTTTGACTTAACTCGTCATCCTCCTTCCAGCCAATTTTCAGTAGTGATCCAAGTACATATCCGTTAAAGTTGATGGGAATCAAATCAAGGATTTGGCTCTTCCCAAGTTTTGGTTATGGTTATTACCTTTACTCAGAAAACTTAAGATACCTAAATCTCAAATATCTTACATAGAACATTATTTTTTCTGGAGAGCCTGCACTTACAGTTGGCATAAACTGTTTTTGAGAAATTGGCAAGCAGTTTTAAAACCTTGTTCAGTCCAGGAATTACATTGAGGAATATTTCTTGGGAAGTCACAGGTCCTTTAACAGAGTGCAGTGCCCAGTGTCTGGTCCTCTGCAGTAGCTGGGAGCTCGAGCTGACAACTGCAGGTGTGTGATCAGAAGAGTCAGTGCTGCTGTCAGATGTGCTGCCTCAGCTACTCTCTGCTTAGTCCTGTTACAGCTCTGTATGGAAGTGTCAGGGTAGCAGCTCTGATCATGGTGTAGCTTCCTCCTCACCTCTGGGAATGCTGTGTTTGAATGTATGGATTCATTTTAAGCTGTGTGCTGTTCTCTCCTAACTTGGCAAACCGGCAAGGCAGAGAATGCAAAGGGACTAATTACCCGGTGTTTTTTATTTGGTAGCCAAATCCTGTAAACATACAGATTGATTTTCAGTACATCCTGAGTAATTGCTGAAAGAATGACCCAGCTTTGCTGTCCCTGTATTTCAGCAGTCTTTCAGYTAAAAAGAAGGAACGGTCTTCTCTGTCTTCTGCTGTGGATGGTGCTGTAGTTTCCACTGCTTTTAGAACAGCTGTAGGTGAAGTACATGACTATTGTAATGTGTCTTAAAAATCTCATATCTTTCAAGCCTCTAGAGTGGTGAAAAGAAAAAAAGGTACTTTCAACTGATTATAGAAAAATAAATGTTATGACCACCAGTTCACATAAAATTATAGAAGAATCCTCCATGTAATTTCTGATAACTTTAGGRATTTTTACTACATCAGTCCCTGTAGTAGAAGTTATTCCAAGAGTACATATGAGCACAGGAAAGCGAATCTGTTTATTTTGGCCCAGTTTGTTCACTCCCCCAAAGCTAAATTAATAACTTGAAACTGGGTTGAAMAAGTTACAGTCTGCTAATTTAGCTATAACACTTTGGATGTCTTTCTTCGTATTTTAGAGTTAAGGATGCCTCATTGGGTTCCTAAAATCAGTATTACAGCCCTGCGGCGAACAGCAGCTTCTAGTATAGGATAGAGCACAGGCTGTAAAACTCAGAAGCAGATGAATCCCAAGGAAGTTATTCCCTCCTACGTTTTCATGTGGCAAGGAGCTGTTGCTGATGGTAGATGTGAAAGTAAGTTTGAGAACCATCTGATTTAAGATGTCAGTGGTATCTGAAATTTTGTACATGTTCAGAAGAGTAATATCACTTCATTTGAGGAATCAGTCACTACGTGTGCTTAAAGATGTGCCAAATCTTCAACAAGCTCGAGAGGTGAGAAGTCATTTTATTGAAGGACTGGCAGTAGTTTAATCCTTCTAGGATAATGCTTCGCTTGGGAATCTTCAATACTAAAGTACATGTTTTCTGATTAAAAATTAAATAATTTCCTGCTGAAGCAATATTGTTAACATTATACAGGGGATTTGATATCCAGGTTGTAAATTCCACTTGCATATGTGTATGTGGGTATCCCTGCCTGATTCGTGGAAGATTTGTCATGTAATTATGATTTGTTTTGTCTAAAGCTATAGTCAACTATTTTTTAACAAYGTAAGTTAAAATTATTGATAACAGCATTTTGGCTTCAAAATCAAAGTTACAAGTAATTTTTTTTCTGTTGTTGACATATGAGTGAACACACAAAAAGGACTGAGCACTTGAAGGAGAAATAGATTATATTTTCTTTTTACAAATCTCTGCCAAAGTCATCAAAACCAGGCTGAAGATTGTTGAAATCATTGCCAAGCTTCTGGTTATTTCAGATGTGATTTCATTTAGTTTCTGCAGCAGAAAAGGTTATATTTCTTTGTATTTGGTGGGTTAGAACTTTTGTTGTGGGGGTTTGCTTTGTTTTATTTCAAAATTAGTGCTGGTGGTTTACATAGAATTTCTTATAAACTTCATGTTTTGTTGCAGTACTCCTATGGTGGAAATAATATTATCACAGGCACTTCATACTGCCCTAATTCTGTGACTTCAGTGTGTATGGTTTATCCTGGATTACTTGTTTTCTCAGTAGCTTTTTGTACTGGTCATTGCTTGTAACTGATTTTTCTGTTTTTTGTGTTGTTTCAACGCCAAAGAAAAATGCAAGTTTCACATTTAGTTATATGCATGGAAGGAGAATAAAACTCTGCAATTTGGCGGTCTATAAATAGTGCAGTTATGAGTAATACGACACTAGAAAAATATTTGTCAGTCCTGACCAGCTTTTGGTTATATAATAGTAGAATTATTAAATTAACAGTGGAACAAATATTAGACAAAAAGCATCAAATGTGATGAATTTAGAAATGCTGGAAAAGTAATAGCCTAAGTTAGTGTTTAAAAAAATATCTTAGTAGATTGCAAATGCTCTTGAATAGGGAGTTTAGGTACTATTTTGAACTGGAAAGGTTACTTTAAAGCTATGTGATTTTTCCCTGTGCAACATATAAGTATGCAGGAAAGTCAGGGTAGGTGAATGTCTTAAATTGTGGATTTTTCATGTGAAAGAGCAGTCAGACATTCATCATTCACTGTAGGTTTGGGATAAGGAAGCAGCATTATGGTCCAGGTGGAGTCTGAATGCAGAAAAGTAATCCATGTGTTGCTCTTTCAGGTTTGAGTATGAGCACAGTTGAAGAAGAGTCTGACACAGTGACAGTAGAAACCGTGAACTCTGTGACTTTGACTCAGGACACTGAAGGGAACCTTATACTTCACTGCCCTCAAAATGGTATAGAATTGTATAGTATCTTTTTTTTCTTTTTTTGATTGATCTGACCATCATACATCCCTGCCCACAGACTTTGTGAGCTACTTGGGTTCAGCTTATTGCGCTACAATTTGTTCTGTTTTGGTTTAAAGAATGATAAAGTGTGAAATTAGGTGTAGATCCCAGAATTGTCTGTATGTGCCCAACAGTGATAGAGCTGCTGTGATTTATTTCAGTGGAAACAGATTCTTCGAACCAAGCACGTACCCAAATTTTTGTAGACTGGTTTGTGTGTGACAGATTGTGGATGGAATTTTCGAAGTGTGTGTTGAGGAAAGCGTGTGAACTGTGGTTGCCCATGACTTAGACCGAGTTCCTGGGCAGCAGCGAAGCACTGAACCAGCCTGTCACGTTTGCTTCTGCTTTTTGTTTTGGCCCACTTTGTTAGGAGAACTCTGTCCAAAGCTCCACTTAGTTAACAGGAAGTAACCTGGGTATGTTTTTGTTGTTAGAAGCTGATGAAGTAGACTCTGAAGACAGCTCTGAACCCCCACACAAGAGGCTTTGCTTATCAGAGGATGATCAAAGCCTTGATGATTCCACTCCGTGCATTTCTGTCGTTGCAGTTCCAAGTAAGTTCTTTTATGTACTCCTGTAGCAAATATATTTGTTGATAAAGGTTAAAAGGGGACTCTTTGAATGACATTAGAATATTTTGCATGGGGTTTTTTTCTTCCAAATTTTATTAATATACTTGGGTACCATCTTTTCTCTCAGTCTTGGATAGTTTTGCAGCAATTGGTACCTATACAGTACTGGCAAAATAAGCCTGCCTTAGAGTAGATAGAGACCTGCAGGCACAGTTGCATGGATTAAATTGAAGGATAAGTGAATGAACAGCAAACTAAATGCTCTCCTTCTGCAAAGAGATTAGGGTTTTTTAATGATCAGACTGTATAGTTAGTATTTCAGTGTTTTGCAATATTGAGGTGTATGTAAAAGAGATTGATGTAAAAAAGGATGAATACTGAATTAGTCTTAAGGAAGTTGATGGAATATTAGACAGTTTAATATAATCTCTCAAAGGGAGACAGAACCAGATCTAGTTAAAATACCAATTTGCAATATCTAGAGTGGCTGTTTATTTGATGGAACTTTGTGGAAATTCCTTAGAAGTAAAGGCTTTATCGTGTTGAAGTAGGACTTGGGGAAAAAGTATGCAGCTAAAAGATTTGAATGTTGTCTTTAATAGCTGGAAAATACCAAAGGTAGGGCTGGAAAGGAAGTAATAGTACAGTTTCAACTGTTTGCATCAAATAAAACACGTTTTGCTTATGTTTCACATTAGGTCTTAGTTGTATTCAAGCATAAAACTGAAGGTTTCAAAACCTGTATTTAAATTTTATGAAGAGGAACAGTTGATTACCATTTTAGTGATTTTACTGTGCTAACAAGTAAATACTAAATAAGGCTCTTCAAAATTTTCTGTTCAAAGGCAGCAATTTATGAAACTTGTAGCATGCATAAAAGATGTTTCAGGAGTAAAGTATGCCACTAACTTGCCCATTCTGAAGTTTCAGAAAATGATCAGAGCTTTGAGGTGACCATGACTGCTACCGCTGAGGTAGCTGAAGATGAGATTAATGAAGGAACTGTTACCCAGATTCAGGTACAGTAAAAGTTCAAGATTTACCTATTTAATGTACGTTTTTATTTAAATTGAAATGAAAAGGGAAGCAAGTTTCATAAAGGCTTACTAAATGAATAAGATTCTTCTTAGTATGAAACAAATGTATTTGAGCATGGATCTTGTTTGTAAAATGCTGTTCTGTAAAAGGGCAATTGAATCTTTATGTAGGAGAGAAGTTATTTGTAGTGTAAGTTACTACCCAAAGAGTAATACTGCARACAGTAATAGAGGTAACCCTTTAGTAGTAATTACTTGCTCTGTTGTGGTCTGCATAGAAGACAAGTTTTTCTGTTATTTCTGTCATTCTTGGATTATGAATTAAGCTTAATAACATGCTTAAATAGGCTTTGTCTTGTAACCAGTCCTAACAGTTACACACAGTTTTCATTGTGGGTATACCGTGTTTAAAAGTTCTAAATTGGAGATGCTGGACATAGTCCTCTTTCCACCAAAGCCAGTGAGATGACTCTTATTTACTGTACATTAAACAGTAAATCTTACTCAGGTGCTTTGTGAAAGTTGGAGGTACTTTCAGTGCTGTAGCTAAAATGTGGCACTTTGAACAGTCAGCAGGGTGACAAGGTGTGCTGATTTCATTTTCCTTCAAATTGTGCCTCCATGTTAATTGCAAAGTGATAAAAACAGTTGAAGATCTTACTGGATAATTTCATATTGGTCTTTTCAAGATTCTTCAGAATGAACAACTGGATGAAATCTCCCCAATGGGCAATGAAGAAGTGTCAGCTGTTAGTCAAGCCTGGTTCACAACCAAAGAGGATAAGGATTCTCTAACTAATAAAGGTAGGGTAATTCAAATGCAGTTCTCCCATGCTGTAAAAAGATAAATGATTCYAAATGTCTCAGAACATTTTGCGAGTTGCATGAAGTAGTCTCTCGTCTGGCTTTTTGGMGATGGGCCATGCCTGCAGTGGTGACAGTAGAGACATGGTAGAGAAGGGCTGTAGGTGCTGTGTGTCAGCCCAGATGGGGCAGAGAGTTGTGTTTGCCTGCTCAGGGGGTGGGAAGCTGCAGCAGAGGAGAGTACACCAGGAAAGAAGAACAATCCGTGCTCAGGTTAATGGAGTTGCGTCAGAAGAAGAGGTTTCATGCAGACCAGGATCTACTGAAATAATCTCTGCTGCTCCTAAAACATCCACCCCATTGGCATTATGTATCTATGCAATCACGTAGTAATTGCTGAACTTGAGAGCTTTAGTTTTTTCTTTCCCCCCATCGGGGAAATGCCTCTCTAAACCTAGAGAAACAACTTAGTGACAAATGAAGACGTTGTCTCTCCAGTTTCTTCAGCCTCTCTACTATTTTTCTTACTCTTTYACTTTTTCTAGAGGAAAAGTAATTTTTTTTTTCAGTTAGTTCAAAGCAACTCCCTTTTTTGTTAGCAACCTTTAGGAAAAGGCACAGCAGTGTCAGCCAGTCAAAGGAGGACACTTAATCTGGTGATTCCAGTTAAGAGATTAATAACTTGAGGAAGACATTTCTAGTAAAATATGCCAAGAAAAATATTTGAAAATCGCTACTGGCTGAACTTTTCTTGTAAGCTCTGTGGTTTGTCACAGGGATGGGCAGTGGAGGAATGCCAGTGTGTGTCTTCTTTGACGGTAGCTCGGAGTTTGGCATGTGTTGCCTGAGCTTATCATTTTATAGCAGCCTCCACCTGATAATGGTTTCTTTTCAGACTTGTGGGCAGGTTATGATAATCTTGACAATGAATATGCAGACACATGAAGTGCAAAATATTTGTCCTTTCATAAAATATTTTGGTGTTAAAGGTTTTTATTCTGTGTGAAGAGTAGCAGTGTCCCATTAAGTTGGTTCAGAGGCTTGGACAGAGGTGTGAAGCACAGCTACAGTAATAAATTCTTGTTCTGTCTGTAGCTGTGGAGGAAGAGATTGGAGGCATTGGGTGCAGGGAAAGAGTTCTCTCTCACCAGTTCCAATGGAATTAGTAATAATGCCTGTACTTTTCATTATAATTGGATTTGAGTAAACAGTCTCTTTGGTGTGTTCTGTCTCTCAGCTCTGGTAATTAGCAGGCTGAGAAGGAAGTACCCTGATTTTTCTGAGCAGAGGTGGGCAGGTAGCCAGCATACACCAGTATGTAAACTGGGTCACACCAGCATAAGCTTAATTAAAAGTATGGTATGACCATAAGGGGGAAAATGGATAATCTGTATATAAATTTAGTGTAGAAATGTTTTAATGGTTCTTTGATAGACTTCAGGTTTGAAATTTTCTCTTTGAATAAAAGTTGGTTGAGTTTGCTTTTAAAGCTTAGCTGGCATTGTAGTTACTAAGGGCATAGACAGAGAGGAAACATTGTTTGTTTCTATTGGTTTGCCACTTTTATTTGGGGAAATAAAAGACTCACCACAAGTTTTTATCTTGATTGTGAGCCCTAAGCGTTATTCCCAGTGCAAAAAAAAAAGGAGGGAGATGGGGACCAGCTTGTCAAAATAGACCAAGTGGAGCATTTACCTCTATGAAAAGCACTCACAGTAGGTGGCACTACTCACATGTTCAGGAATGTTAAGGCATATTAAGAGAACCCCACGTTGTTGCCAATTCCTCAAGTAATATTCTGAGTCACATTTTAAGTTCCAACTTCTGGAATCATTTTGAGTGCATGGAAATTTCAGCTGTCAGTTTAAAGACAGAAATTTTCTAGTGGCAGCTGAAGAGAAAGCCTGAAAATGTGACTTGACAGCACATAGAGGGATTCATGTTCTGTTTTTAAAAATGGGGTGTTTTTGAAGCAGGGTCTGACTCACATTATTTAAACATTATTTGATGGTTACTGTCAGTTACGAAGTAACATGTGTTTAAAATTAATTCTAGTTAGCTTTTTAGTAGCTAAACTTAGTCTTTTTTCTTCCTCATTTGCAGTGTGAGGGTCATGTTTTCAGATACTTCTGTCCTTGCTGTTTTTCTGGCCTTCACTTCAGTAATTAGTTTATTTCTATTTTCAGGCCATAAGTGGAAGCAAGGGATGTGGTCAAAGGAAGAAATTGACATTTTGATGAGTAACATTGAGCGTTATTTAAAGGTAAGTTTAGAGTATGTTCCCTGCTCGTTGGTGTGGTGATGCAGGTCCTGCTAGAAACCAACTTTTTTCAATACTTCCCAGAATGTGCAATTAGTGATTCAGATTGATTCATTGTAGAAATGGTCATTACCCATTTGAGATACATAAGAAAACTTTATCCATAGACAGGATTTATGTACTAGTGAATGTAACATTGCTTTTAGTTTTTCTACTGAACATAGCCCATTTTCAGCATCCTGACATGACCTTTTACATGGCTAAATCTCTTTCTTTGAATGTACATTGATGACTCATGAAACCTTTGCTGAAGATGCTGGGAAAAAATTGCGCTAACAGTAGAGATAATTTTCCTAACTAAGCATTGAATACAACTTCCAGACTTCCCTGGTGCCAAATCCGTGTTTGTGTACTACACTTACAGGATGCCTGTGTCTGCTTTTTTCCCCTTGATATACTGGGGTCAGAGTTCAGTGTAAATGGGCTGTGGTGAGCACACTGATGGTGGTACTTGCCCATAAGTCATATTTGTGGTTGGCTTGCAGCTGAGAATATTTGAGCTGAGCCTTTACAACTGAGAATATATAGCCTGGATATTACAGTTTCACCATCCTTCAGTTRTGGTTTTAAAAAAAGCCCAGAATTTAGTGTTCATTGGAATAAAAATCCACAGTATTTGTTGTAGAGAGTGTGTCTGCCCACACACGTATTAGTTTCTGCCACAAAATCATTCATGGGTAATACTGTGTTTTAAATCTAGTGAAGCTTTTTTAGGCTAGCTAAATAACCTTTCTGAGTTACTGATAAATCATTTGATTCATTCTCTTCCCATTTATCTGCTTTCTTCTACTCCTTTGAATAATTGAAATGTAGCGATTCTTAGTTTAAGCTGAAGTTAAGCTAAGGCATTACTGTTATACTTCTGTGTTTTTGTATTGAATTCATTTTGAATTTCCATCAGAACAAGAAGAGTAGTTTAATTGAAAGAAATTGCTTTTGCATAAGGAATATCTAAAATTATGTTATAAATTGATACAGCACTGTTTGACAACCTTCCCTTCTATGGCCCCAGGCTAATTCCACCACAGTACATCTTCCACGATGTTCTGAATGATGGTTCAATTTTTGATCTTAAAATATACATTGGACAGATTTTTTTTTTCTTAAATGTGGATAGGAGTTAGAACTTCTGTGTCTCCCTGGACTCCAACATAAAAAAACCCAAACAACAAAACCTAGTCTTCAAGGGTTTGTATTTGAGGGAGCTAATCCATAAATACTCAGTTTTACTTTTGGACTGTAGTATTTGTGATACACAGAAAGTTGCATAATGGCTTCAGTTCTTGTGTTCTGCTTCTTGATTCCTAGGAGGCTTTATCTAAGGTGTTTTGTTTGTGGCTTGTTTTTGTTTTTGTTTTAAATGCTTTGTTCTAGGCCCGTGGAATAAAAGATGCCACTGAAATTATATTTGAAATGTCAAAAGATGAAAGAAAAGATTTCTACAGGACAATAGCTTGGGGTCTGAATCGGCCTCTCTTTGCTGTCTATAGAAGAGTTCTTCGCATGTATGATGACAGAAACCATGTTGGAAAGTATGAAACCCTCTAATGCTGCATGGTTTTATTGGTATGAGTAGGGTCATGTATTTATGTTTGACATGTTCTATGTGAGACAGAAAATTCTAGCCAAACAGACCTAGATCTTCCTAATATGTCACCTCTGCTGAATTCTGGTAGACCAGCCTTGACAATAGTTATGTTCGATTGATGGTATTCACAACTTTAAAAAACAAATAAACAAACAAAAAACCCAAAACAAAGGTGCATAACAGATTCTGATATGATGAGAAGACTTGGACACAAGCATGGATCGGCTGAGATGTAACTTTTTTCTAGAGCTGTGACCTGGAGGTAATTGATCTTCATCTCTTATGCCCTTAGCTTGCTCTTCTGTAAAGCAGTGGCCTGGTGCCATCCAGAAAGGGTATTACATTTTAGTTTTTGAAGGTAGTTGAAAATTAAAAATACCTTCTTGATGCTGATTTGGTTTTTTGATGGAAAGTCAGCTTTATGGTGATTGTGAACTGGGACAGAAAGGAGGAAGTAGCTGTTTATTTAAGAGACTAATGTACAAAATTCTAATTCTGTTCTTAGAAGTAAACTCACAGAGAATGAGGAATTTTTCTGACAAATGAGAGGAATGTTACATCAGTTAACCTTAAAAATGCACTAGTGTGGTAAATGGCAGTTGTTCCTCACATTCTTCTGAAGCATTCAGTCAGATTGTTTCTTACAGCTGAAATTCCTTAATCTCTTGTTGTAACTAAATGTGTACCGTGTGCTTAGTAAAATAAAAATATTTATGGTGTATGCTTTCTGTTTAAAATAATGTCTTTTTATTTACCTGTTGCTTAGGTATACTCCTGAGGAAATTGAAAAGCTTAAAGAGTAAGTCTGCTTATAAACAAGGTTGCTTTTCCTTGCTAATATTTAGGAGCTTGATCAGTTTTTAAAGGTTTCCATATATGAAATCATTGCAGAGTTACAAGTAAATTTGAGTGCTCCAAAACAATCCAAAAATAGTGGTCGCTATCTGAAGAAAAATGAAACTACGTAGGGATTATTTTAAAATTTTTTTCTAATGTATATTCAGGACATAACAATATGCAACGAAGTTCTAAAACAAGGCTTCTGTTGTAACTAGGAACGTTTCAGATTTTTACAAGCACAGTCAATATTTGTAGTTATGAGAAACAAAAGTTCCAGTTCTTTAGGAAATCTGAGTGAAGGTTATTCCTAACGGAAATGCCAAGAGTAGGATCTCCCCTAGGAAGTACTACAGATACATAAATTATCAGTACAGCTCAAAGAGCCTAATTTTGAATGTGAACCTGATAGATCAAGGTGATGGGACTGCAGACTTTATCCCCTCCTGCACATTTCCATGGTTGAGCAGTCTGAATAAACTGTTGGACTGAAGCAAGGAAGGAAGGGAGTATTTCATTGCATTGATGGATATATTTGGATCAATTTAGCTGGTTTATGTTGTTCACAAGGTGCCTGTGGTTCCAGATGTCAGAACTAGTCTTGGATCAACATTTTAAGCAACTTGCTGTCATGTGAGGAAAATGATCATTCAAATTATGAACATGATTATGCAGTGTTTTACTTCATTTAAATTGTAGGATGCCTGGGTTTTCATCAGGCATTATTTAGATTTCTCAAGTGTTCTGTATACCACCTGAAAATCATTGAGGCACCTGTACAGAATGGAAGTTGGTTGTTTATCTAAACATTCATGTTGCGTTTAACACAGTCTCACAATGTTTTTGCAAGACAGTTAGATATTAAGCATTTTATAAGTATCTTGTGGCTTAGCTGGCCCAAAAGGCTTCTAGAAACACATAGCAGTTCTAATAGAAAATATTAATACTGAAGTATCAAAGTGACTCCCCATTCTGTCTTTAAGCCTGTAAATTGCATGTTCATCCTGTTTTTATTAGAGAGTATTTGATATTTTGGTAGTCTCCTAAGTGGATATAGTGCTAATGAGCATGTTTCTCTTTAGGCTGAGAGTAAAGCATGGTAATGATTGGGCCACGATAGGAGCTGCCCTGGGGAGAAGTGCTTCATCTGTGAAAGATCGATGCAGATTGATGAAGGATACCTGCAACACAGGTGAGGTAAATGCTGGTGTCAGTAATGGATATTCTGGTTAAAATTCTGTCACCTTTGGCTCTTGGTTTTAATGTTTATAAACTTACGCTGTATGTTTGGTGTCAGTTAAGAGAGAGACAGATGCACTTCAGGAGTAAAGTATTGTTTGTTTTGTAATGTATATATTCGAATTTAAAGGAAAATTTAGTCAGATCTCATGTAATCAATGTACACTGAATTGTAGTATGGTTAATTCACTCCAACTAATACAATCCAGGTAGCTTGGACCAGTTTGCTTTGACCACTATTTTGTCAAGTTCTTTGCGGCCTCATTTRTCTCCAAGAGGAAAAGAGAGAAATTTGGCAGCAAAACAGTGGAATTGTGCATTTTTTAATCAAGAATGGATATGATATAAATTGTTAGTAATTAAGAAAAGTTTTATCTTCTTCACAAGTCAATATTTGCATCTGCAATAAGGTGTTGGACATGGAAGTTAAATGTCTGCTGGCATGTTACAGATCAGAACAGAGGATATCTGCTGCTAGTTAAGTTGGAGGGGTTATCTCTTTCAGGGAAGTGGACAGAGAAAGAAGAAAAAAGACTGGCAGAAGTAGTGCATGAGCTGACTAGCACAGAGCCAGGTGACATTGTCACACAGGGTGTGTCGTGGGCTGCCGTGGCAGAACGGGTCGGGACGCGCTCGGAGAAGCAGTGCCGCTCTAAATGGCTCAACTATCTCAACTGGAAACAAAGTGGGGGCACCGAGTGGACCAAGGAAGATGAAATAAATCTGATCTTGAGGTTTGTTATTTTACTTAATTTTAAAGGTTTGTAATATGTGTTGCTAGCGGGATTCCATTGGGGTCCATTTTGCTGATTTCCTAGACACTGAAAATTCTAGAACCTTCCAAAAATCAGTGCTGTGTTTACAGTTCCCAGAGATTTATTATTGAACATATTTTTTGTTTTTTGTTTTTTTAGTGAATGTTAGTGTTCGTGAAAGGTGTCAGATTGAAAACCCTGGAGACTGAAGTCTTCTTTATTCCACAGAAAAGGTACAGCACAGGCAGCAAACCATGCAAGCTTCCCACACGTTGCCCCACCAATGCGCTTTAACCCTTAACTGGAGGGTAGCTCAGTCTCCCTGCCCGTTCAGTCCTTGGCCTCTCTGCTGAGATGACCAACAAGGGTCAAGTGTGGTGGTGGTTTCTGTGATGTGGACGTCTTGTCTACAAAGAGCTAAACTGAGACTGCAAATTAATTTCATGTAGGCCACCAAACACTGAKTGGATATCAGCATCTCTGACTACATTTGAACTGGCAACCTGGTAGTGACTTTGGAAATCTTTYGCTCTCTCCAGTCCTCCTCCCGTTTTCAATGCCTTTAACTCAGGCTTTTTAGCCAGTGGATTTTCGTGGTCGGGTGGGAATAAAAAGCCAAGACATCCAGGGAATCTAAGGATTACTCGCAAAGTAATATTAACTAATTTACKGAAGCTATTTGACATGAACTCAAAATGAGGAGCCTGATTCCACATTTCAGAATGTGCTGGTTGTAATTCGTAGTATTTCTGGTTTGGTCTGTCCGGATATCCTTTAGTCATCCTACAGAGTTGGTTTTGGTMGTTTTTTTCATTTTCACTTTTTTCTTTCTTTAGCTAGCAAGAGTGCTCAGTGCTGTTGCTTTGTTTGTGAAGAGAACTTTTCTTAACTTCCACAAAAATATTTTCCCCTGTTCACCTCTCTTTCATATGCTCCATGTACAGATAAACTGGAGGCAATTCAGAGCTATTTATTGCATTTAAACAGATTCTGGTAGAGAAGACTGTCCYTTACCTTGAGAGCCTTGTGGGATTGATTTATGAGGAACTGTTTAATGCTGTAGTTAACTTCATCTACTTTGGCTAAGAAGCATCTGAGAGAAGGCAAAAATCTATGTTAAAGATGGATGGTTGTTATATAGGASAAAACAGAAGTAAATATCATAACATGAAATTAATTAATTGAAAGTTCAGAGTGAATCTCGGGAAGTATTTCCTGCCTTGGAGATGTGTTTGGGAAATGGTTTTTCAAAAAGAAAAGATGCAAGTACCACCACTTGGAATGCTTCACGATAATCTAAGTCCTAATGTATAAATAAATAAGGAGAATAATCCTGCATGGCAAGGAGATGGACTGGGTCATCTAACAGGTCTAGTCCATCTTCTGTTGTTTATGATTCTGCTTGACCTCTGGCAGCGTGGAGCCTTGGAAGCCTGTGTCGACCCCTGAGCTCTGGTGGGCTGGTCACTAGCATGTCATTCTGCGCTGTTACGTGTGACACGGCCGGACACGTGCAACACCCCTGCCAATCTGGAGGGTGGTTTCTAACAGGTCAATATTTCCTCTATCCTGCCAGGATAGCGGAACTTGAAGTCTCTGATGAGAATGACATCAACTGGGATTTACTGGCTGAAGGATGGAGTAGTGTCCGCTCACCGCAGTGGCTTCGGAGTAAATGGTGGACCATTAAAAGACAGATTGCAAACCACAAAGATGTTTCATTCCCTGGTAATGTACTGCTTGCAGACTTCTCTTCTGAAAACAGCTTTCACGCATGTCAAAGGAATAAGGCTGCATTTTGTTGTCTGCTTACAGCATTGCTGCCCAAAGAGCACATTGCTCCTTTGCTGGAAGTTACTGGCCCCTTGGATCTGCCGGCTGAATTGCTCCTACAAGCAATCCTTAAGTGTTCCAGTCAAACAAACCAAGCTGATGTGTGCACCTAGACAGATTTTGCCATCCTTCCTCGCTTTGGCTAAAGTGAGAGCATGTATATAAGCAGCTCAGCTGGCAGATCTCACATGATGCTGATCTTTGGTATGGAGGGCAGTGACCTCTTCAGGTGGAAGAGGATATGTATCTGCAGCCTAACTATCACCTCAGGTTAGATGTATTACCTTTACAGTGTTAAAATCTAATCTCTATCAGGTGCTGAGCCTTAGCTGTAGACAGAATGTAGATCTACTCCTAGCTGCAATGAGCAGGAGGGGAGGAATCTGGAGTATAAAGCTGCCCAAATATGTCTCATAGCACTTTTCCATTCTTGCTTGGAGAAATTAGTGCCTAAGCCAAAGGGGTCTCTGTGGCCTTCAGTCCTCCTTTTCTCTGGGAAAGGAAAAAAAAATCAGATTAGTTATGTCATAATTAATGAAGGGTGTAACACTTCTGCTGTGGTCATCAGTGTGGTTATGCATTAGTCCTGCCTGGAGGCTGCAGTTGGGAGGAGAGCCCCTGTTACCACACAATAATAGACAGTTGTTGCATCAAACAATTCATAATATAAATGCAGCACTGAATGAACAGGCTCTGCTCTCTTTTCCCTGATTAAGTGAGAGATGTTTAGGCAGTTTGCTATACTGAATGCTAGAAAAGCTGAGGCCTCAGGTTTTGTTACCTGCTRTTACGTCAGCTGCTCCCTCAGCAGGACGAAAGCAATTGTAGAGAAGAAAGGTGGGTGGTTTTATTGGAGCAAGGGCCCTCTTCATGCACAGATGAAGAATTGTAATATAGCTACTGTGGGATTCCTTCTCTCTTGCTCCCTGTTTTCAGTGACACTTCTGTCAAGCTCCTGAACAAATCCGCTTCCATGTTGTAGAAGATTGGAGGATTTACTTCTGGTAGCAGCATTACACAACCAGTGATACTGGCACTTGATTGTAGCTTGGGGATATACCATACATCATTTTAGAGAGTTCCAAAATTTTATTAGGTGTTCTTTCCTTTTTTTTCCCAAGCATCCTAAAATGCCAGGTACCATGAGAAAATCTAGTCCACTGCAGTATTTATCTATAGATGGTCTATGTATGTGCTAAATTTCTAGTTTCTATATTTCTATAAGTTGTTTTAAGTTCCATATCTTGAAGGATTTTGGTGGTTCTTTTCATCTTAGGTAAATCACGTGCAGAATTTCAAATGTGCTTCTTCAATATGCTTTAGCACGTGTGTTTTTTTCTCTCAGTGCTGATAAAGGGTCTTAAGCAGCTCCATGAGAACCAAAAAAACAGTCCAGGGCACCAGCTTTCGGAGAACAAATGTGGCAGTGGATTGGCAAACACTAACTCCAGCTCGGGCGTGCAGCACGTGCAGATCCGGGTGGCTCGCCTGGAGGAGAGCACAGGCAGTGCCCCCAGCCCCATGGCAGCTCTGCAGATTCCAGTGCAGATTACTCACGTCTGTAAGTACTGAAACAAACAACT
Source organism: Amblyornis subalaris (assembly GCA_018881555.1). Lineage (NCBI taxonomy): Eukaryota > Metazoa > Chordata > Aves > Passeriformes > Ptilonorhynchidae > Amblyornis > Amblyornis subalaris. The sequence goes on from JACAXG010000230.1 coordinate 31,150, forward strand.
CACACGAAACCCAGCGCTTTCTGATGTTAACATGGTGAAGGAGGAGTGGGCATGTCTTAAAGAGTTGTATGTATTCTCCCTTGGTCTTGCCATAACTTCAGATGAAGGATTTCTGGGTTCCGTTTACCTGTTTCTGACTTTGTTAGGCAAACGTAGATACTGCTGTGACAGTAGCTCCAAGAAGCTACAATTGGAGCACCTGGATACAGGTTTTGTAGGTGTCTGTATGTGTGTGCGCACAAAGGACTTTGCCACATAACCTATTCTTTAAAAAGAACAAGTATACAAACCTCTTAACGAAGATGGAGTATATATGCTTACTCCTGGTTGTTCCTGGTCCCTGTTGTGCACAACAATGAACATCATGTACAAGATCGCCTTTTGTAAATTACATAGACTGCTATCCCTAAGTTCTGATAAAGGACACTGAAGGGAATCTATATAATGTTTTTTTCTAGTCCCGCTCTTTATTTTGTAGTTATTTCTAGGCACAGACATTCTGGAAAGTGTTAGTTGCCAAGTCACACTGACTTTCAGCTAGTGTTCTGCTCTAACCACTGTATTTTTTTTTAAGTTGGTGCTTCCCATGCTCTTAAGGATGAACTTTGCTCATTATCAAACATGTATTACCAGGTCTGTTATGAGTGTAGTTCTTGTTGCTTAATTTTGTAACTAATCTTATTAAGGAAATTCAGTCACCTGCAGTCTGTCATCTCCACTACATATTATTTTGCACCATTTGTCATTTGTAAATTTTGTAAGGAAAATTTAGTGCTTTGGTCTTGTTAATTACCAAATTAGTTAGAGAAGTTACAGAATTTTCAGAGGGGGAAGGGATCCACGTGGATCATCAAGTCCACATGGCCTGTACAGGGATTGAACCCACAACCTTGGCATTATGAGCACCATGCTCTGACCAACTGAGCTAARCTGATCAGGCTACGAACTGATTCTTGACACTATCACTAAATAAGCATTTGGCAAACAATTTTCTGTTTATAATTTCATTAGATTAACGTATCTTAATCTGTTTATTAAGTGCTATCTTCATTGTATATGGTTTATTTTCTAATTAGAATGACACACAACACCAAGCCAAGAACTTTTTATCTGTCATAAGACATCAGTGGTCTCAGACTTTGAACGGAGCTCGATCAAAGCTATTGGGGTTTTGATGAGCAGGCAAGATGGGCTGGCATCCTGGAACCCTTAGTCCTTTCTGAATTGAATCTTGTAATGGTTATTTTGGCACTTCACCTGCCCATGTCTGCCTAAAAAGCCTTTTTCCCCATTTTAGTCTGAGTTTCTGAAGAATTTTGGGTTGTGTAAYCAAAGTGAGTTTTGTATTGTGTCTTCCTGAGTCCCATGAGAGCTGAACCTATTGGCCACTTTCAGCTGCATTTGATGGAAGGCTCAAGGTTTCAAACGGGCAATTCCTGCAGGTTTTGTGAATATAGCTGGCTGGGTGACTGACAGGCCACACTTCACAGCTCTTTGCTACTAAGTACCAGGAAATCTGCAGCAGGAAACCTTGAATAYGCCACTACAACAATAAAAGCTTCAAAACTGGAGCTTTTATCTTCTTAAGAGACCAAAATTACTCTATTTTCCAGCCACAGAGTCTGAAATGGCAAAGTTTCCTGTGTTTGGATCACTGTTAGCATCTTTTAGATCTTTTTCCCTTTTGGTATTTAGGGAATTACTGGATAATTCCAGGCAGAGTGTTAATTTGCTTTCAGCTTCCTGGAACTTATGATTCTTTTAAGAGTAAGTAGAAATCRTAATTATGGGTATAAAGGTTTGGGTACAAGTTGTTTGGACCTGGTGATATTGAAATACCTGGTACATGAGCTGTTTCCAGTGCTTCTCTTCAGTACTTTTAGAATTAATTGAGATAGTTGCATAAATAATTACACAGTTGTAGTAAGAGTACTTACAGCTTTTATACGCTGCAGTCATAATACACAGGATAGGCAAATATCTTGGGAAGCATCTGATGTTTCATCAGGGGTGGACGTACTGTGGGGGGCAGAAAGATTAAAAATAACTTAAAAAAAAAAATTTTAGAAGTCTGTGAGAAACACAACAATATTAAACCTGACACCAGTTTAAAACAAGCAGTACACGATCCAAAGGATACCATTATCCCAAAGGGTATCGTTACATTAGAACGTCTTGCAAATCTCATTACAAAAAGTAATTAGATCACGTCAGAAACTTTATTTGTCGGCTTTTATCTCTGTGTGCTAAACCCATACTTACTTTCTTCTGCTCTTTCAGATTGTAGAATGCTCTCTTTAAATAGTATTGTGTCTTGGGTACCAATTAAGAGAACCTTGTCATTAGGATTGCAGCCAGCTTTCTTTTTCCTCTTAGTGGAATTAACAGTACCCTGCCATGTATTAATTATAGTATGTTCTACTCTCTGCAGACCTGAACATTCTGGTTTACATACTTTCTTTTTTTTTTCTTCCTTTTGCAGCCTCAACCGATTCCCCTGCTGCTACTGTTGATTCTGAGACAATAACACTGAACAGTGGAACACTACAAACCTTTGAGATTCTTCCAGTAAGTAACTGGTATTTGTTACTGTGGTTTTTTCTTTTAAGCCCAGCTTCTTAGACTATAGAAGAACTGTGCATTTCAAGGAAAAAAAAAGTTTTCAAGTGAAAAGAAGAAGTTAAGAGCTCTAAAACTTATTTCTGAAAGTGTAATCCATTAGGGCTGCAGAGTAAACTGTGAATTACAGTTAAATGCTTTAAATTTGCCTTAATGCCTTAGTGCTACAAAGTTTTCCTTTGTGCTTGGATTTTTTTCATTGTTCAAATCTGACATAAAGGAGCCAGAGAAAGCTGCCAGCAAGTAAAGATTGTCTCAGTTCCATTGTCCTGTAATTTGTAGCACAGTTTCTCTTTTATGTCAATACAAAAGTAAGTTGAATTAATTTCTTTCTTACCTGCTGTTGTACAGCATAATACAGACCTGCTGGGCTCTTGTCCTTAATACTTGCCTTGGTAGCCTAAGGCTATAGCTGAGTTTCTTTCTGCTTCTTGAGTGCAGTACAGCAATCAGTGCAGAAGGGGTTGGATTGGATTTGTGTGGTGGTTTTCCAGGGAAGTTACAGTTAGGCTGCTTCTTGCTCCCAGTGTGGCCTGGGCAGTGCGTTTGGGTATTAAATCTGTGCTGTCTTGGTAGTCGTTCCACCTCCAGCCGACTGGAACACCAGGTACCTACTTACTGCAGACAAGCTCGAGCCAAGGCCTCCCTTTAACACTGACAACGAGTCCCACCATGACCCTGACGGCTGCGGCTGCTCCGGCCTCCCCGGAGCAGATCATCGTTCACGCCTTGTCGGTACGGGGCTTGGGCAGGCAGAACACCGGGCTTGGGGCGCAGGGGGGGCGGGGATGACAGGGCCCTACACACGCACGTTAAATATGCAAAGCAGTTCTTAAGTCATAACAGCATTATCTTTGCTTAAATCCTCAAGACTGAGAGTTAGGGGGGTTTTGTATTATTTTGAAAAAGCGACTTCAGGTTGCTTCAAAACTTAGCTTAGTGAGCAACTCTGAACARGATGTCTCCATTTAGTGGCTTGGTCCCCAGCAAAACCAAATCCTGTGGTTTCACGATGTTTTCAGTTAGTCTCACARGTAGCTATTGGTTCACAAAACTTGGACGGTAGTGACAAGTATTGCTTTTTATTAGAGGGAGGGAAGGGGAAGCAAAATGGAGATTGAATCACAAAAGTGGTGCAAAGTCCAGGGGGGAAAAAACCTGACCTTATGAATCCACAGTGATCCTCACCTGAATGGTTGCCTCTTTCATATAATTATGTATTTACTTCATTTGTGCCTTAAAGAACAGGTGACACCAAATTTGTTCTATGAAGTTATCACTCAGGGCCAGGAAAGGTCAACAGATGATCTGGACTGACCTACTGTACATATAAAATCCTAAATTACACTTAGCAATTTGAATCTTTTTGCTTGTATTTGCTRAAAGATTAGTAGATAGTTACAGGAAAGTCTCTGACCTTTTGGGGGGTTTGTTTGTCTCTTTTTGCAAATGCTGCTTGCAGCCAGAGCATTTGTTGAACACAAGTGACAACGTCACAGTGCAGTGCCACACGCCGAGTGTCATCATCCGCACCGTTGCTGCCGAAGACATCTCCTCCTCTGTCACCCAGACAGAACTGACTGTGGATTCAGACATTCAGTCAGCTGACCTGACAGATCCTCCAGACACCCTAGGAACAAATGCTTTCCCAGATGATATCCATCAGTCCAAGCTGAGTGATGAAGAGCAGTCAGCCTACAACGAAGATGATGCTTCCAAATTCAGCAGCAGGAACAGTAGAGAACTGATGGATGGAGTTATGGTAAGAACAGAGGAGGAGATTGCAGATGCCAGCCTGAAACAGGATGAGGATTCTCACTCTGATTTACCCAGCACATATGTTACTGAGGTAAGGGAGAGTGTGATACTTGATATTTTCCCCGTTTCTTTATGGACAATGATTTCATTGTATTTTTGGCCTTTATGTTAAGCTATTTGTATGAAATATGTCAGTGATTTCATGTATATTAGTACCTGAAGGGAGTTTACAAGGAAGATGGAGAGAGACTTCTTATACGAGCATGTAGTGACAGGACAAGGAGGAATGGCTTCAAACTGGAAGAATGTAGGTTTAGATGAGGTATTAAGAGAAAATTCTTTCCTGTGAGGGTGATGAGACACTGGAACAGGTTTCCCAGAGAAGCTGTGGCTGCCCCAACTCTGGAAGTGTTCAAGACCAGGTTGGACAAGGGTTTGAGCAACCTGGTCTAGTGGAAGGTGTCCCTGCCCATGGCAGAAGGTTGGAACAAGATGATCTTTAAGGTACTTTCCAGTCCAAACAATTATGTGATTCTGGTCTCACAGTTCTACAAGTATTTTTTGAGATCATCTATCTTTGAGCTCCATTAAGATGTTATGAGTGTCAAAGTAGCAGCATTTAATTTGGTACTGAGGCCTATATTTGACTTCATCTAGAGCACTGAACAGCTCACGAGCTGTGGAGTTGCTTCACTCCTCAGGRTATTTCTGCATGTTGACAGTGGAAAGAGGGAATATTAGTTGCACTAAATGTTTGCCTTCATGTGATTACTGTTTGATGCTGTTGCTTTAAACTAGGCTGTCAGTTGTCCAACACACCTGTTGTCAGTAGATAGACAAACTGAGCAAGGGAGGTGAGGTAGAGTATTTAGGTTTTGCTGTATGAATCTAATAATATCTTTCAAGGTACCACAGTTTCTGTTTTTGAGGACTTTTAAACATACTGTTCCAGTTAAGTACACGTTAAATTGGAATTTGAAGCATTTAAGCTACTTCTCTCTCTGGCCTCAGATTTATTCATCTCCAACACCTGAGATGCAGAAATTAGTTTATCTGAATAATTACAGGTATTTGGATTRTTTATCCTAAATTCCTCCATCTTTCAGTTGCTGCAACTATGAAAATGACTAAGTCACAGAAAACAGAGGTGCTAAAAAGAAGATAACACTCTTTAGTGGGTAGAAAATACCTCTTTCCTTACGAGCTTGAGTAGGTTAAAGTGTGGGAAGAGATGAGTTAAAGTGAAATAACCCATCCTATTCTGTAAAACGCTGTGTTCTACAGTAGCTGTATTTCTGCTTTGTCAGTCTTGAAAATCCATCATTGATATGCTTTGGCTTTGGCTTTGAAAAAGGTTATAATAGACACATATCCATTATGCTCTTACAAAAGGGAGAATCTTTGTACATCTCAAGTTTACTACTGCAGAAGCATCTGTATCCTGAATACATCCAAAGCTGGGGATTATTCTTCCATTTTCCTCTTTCTGTCTCATGGTTGACATAATTGTGATGAGATGTTCAACATTTGAGGAAGACAATCAGCTTGCTACTCTCAGTTTAAAATTTCAGCTTCTCGATGTAGAGTTAATGAACTTTTGATATTAACCTAGTTCCTAATTTAACTTTGTAGAAATTGCTTATGGCTAGCAGGAGATAAAACTAAACTTTTTTTCTCTACAGAAAAACAAAATGAGTTTGTAATTCTAATTAGCCTTACCCTTCTAGTCAGAATCAAGTTTGACATGTGTACTTAAATTCCAGGAAATAGTGAACTGTCTGTGAGTAATTCTCAGTGAAAAGTTACTCTAGAAAAACATGCCTAAATTTTGTTTTCTTTAAGTCAGTGTTATTTTTATGCGCTTGCCAGTGTTGTATTGTCACTGTGGGTGGGGAGTGGGAGGCAGGCAGTCATGCTGCAGGGTTTTATTATTTCTGGCTGGGAAAGGTGCCCATTTGCCACAATGGCTTCTTCAGTTTTTCACGCCTCCTCTTCCCAGTTTCAAGCCTTGCAGCCCAGTGCTGCTCATGGGCAGAGCTGTGTACTCTGCAAGAGCTGCTCCTGCAGGTCAGGCACACGCTGCCCTCGTGGATGGGAGCTAGTGCAGTTCACTGAGCTGCAGCACAGGTTCTCAGCTCCTCTTCAGCAGCACCAGGGAAGAGGTTTTCAGGCAGCTGCCTTTACAAAAACATTATGGAGTTATGTAGGGAAACAAGTTTTCCTAAGAAAACAAGGTGGAGGGACATCAGGATTTTCTTAAACATAGAGGGCTCTCCTAAACAATTGTGCTCCCTCTGAAAACAGTGATAAATCCAGGTACCTCCCATTCTGCCAGCAACACTTGCTAGCATTCTACATCAGGGATTCCTGRAGTTTGAACAAACCTTACACATGTTGCACACAAAAACTGGAATCCAAATATCTCTGCTGGTTCTGGCAGTACTGTGTGGGATGACTTCACTGCATCTGTGGAACCAGGAGTGTTTGTGACACTGAGTAAGCCAGATGTGTTAGTGCCGTTCCAGTAGTACAGGAGCCAGGGAAGAGGCAGCAGCAATTGTGACAGGACTGGAAGACAGTGAGGGTGTTGACAACTTGTACCTGGAAGGAATCAGTGTGTTGCCAATCTTTTGGTATCATGAGGTTCAGCAAAAGAAGTCTGGAGGCAACCTCCAGCCAGCAAGTGACAGGGCAAGCAACTTGACAACAGGAGTTGTGAAACCAAGTATTAGGTAAAGCTGTTGGGTTTGTGGAGCAGGTAAGTACTACATAGGTAATCCTTCAGCTTCAGAACATCTAGACAGCAAGTACTGGAAAAGCCTAATTATTCCTCTTCATAGACAGAATACTTGACTTGCAAGTGAACATTTTATCATCACCTTGCAGTGTCTTCTTTCCTCTCCCCCTGCCTTTATATTACTCAACAGGGTAAAATCCTTCTCATCTTGTTTTTAGGTGCCTGCATTAAGATGAAACACACTCTATAAATGCTGAAGTAAACTATCTCAGATGCTGACATTTCAATTTCATGAGATAAAATTCATCCAGAGTGCATTGCTTACTATGGAGTATGGCTGAGCAATGCAGGATTTTGTTCATGCTACCAGGACTACACTCTCATGGCCTGTTCTGTGTTGTGCAGGACCTGGGTTCCCCAACAATAGAAGAACAAGTTGATCAGCCTACCATAGATGATGAGACTGTGCTTATTGTTCCTTCTTCGCATGGTTTTATCCAGGCAGCGGATGATATAGACAGTGAATCAGTCTTGCCACTGACAACTCTCACAGGTATGACAGTCCCTTCCATTAAAGCAGTGTAGTCCCTGCAGACAACACTTTATAGATCCTTGCTTTCTCTTAAATAATTTTCTATGTCATTGCTATGAAACTTTAAGTAACTTAACAAATACTCCTTCCCAGAGGAAGGATCTCCTTGCAGAGCCATCAGAGGGTCAGCATTAAGCCTGATGAATCCAAATGCAAGTCATGCTGATTGCATCCATATTAGTCATCACCTTCTCTAAAGATACTCAAAACCCAAAAAACCCACCTGGATGTGGTTCTGTGCAACATGCTCTAGCTGAATCAGCTTTAAACAGGGGTTGGACTAGATGATCTCCAGAGGTCCCTTCCAACTGCCACTATTCTGTGATTCTGGAAATTGCAAACTGCCTAGTTTGAGCAACGTTGCTTAAAGTTGCTAAAAATTCCAGACTGCATTTCTTGTCTCATGTGTATTTTATATCTTGTTATAATGGCACAGTAATAGTTCTAATGTATTTTTTCTCTTGGCAGATCCTATCCTACAGCATCATGGAGATGGGTCACACATCATTGGCTCATCGTTGGGCAGTCCTGACTCAGAAGATTCAAAGGATGTTGAGGATTTAGTGAGCTGTCACTGAGCAGCAGCAATGGTGTCCATTTTCTATTGACTGTGTTTGCATTGTGAAATTAGTTACAACCCTGTGCCACATTTCCAAAGAAAGCAGTCACAGTCTGTCTCTTTGAACAGAAACTTCCAGTGTGAAATGACTACAATGCACTTTCTCTGCTCAGGCTGTTACCTCATCTGTGAGGGGGGATGGAGCAGCCGACCGAGGCCTGAGGTGCCACATCTCACTGGGGTGTTCAGTGCCCTGGAGAGCCTCTGTTGCAGTGCTCACTGCTCGGACCCGTCTGGTCTCCTCTGACCTGACTCRTTACTGGTGTGCTGAACTGCACACGTGGAAAACTGGACAGAAATTAAGGACTGTGGACTGTAGCCTCTTAGTGCCGCAGCAAGTATTAGTTTGCACAGGTTCCATGAAGAATGGGTGAGGATTTCTGCACTTACTGACTCTTGTAATACATGGAGTAAGAGACTGTTACATTTCAGGAAGGAGTGAGTTCCATCAAAGACTTCAGGGAGCATGGGCAGCGCCATGAAGCAGTGGTGTGTATTCCCATCTCATCTGACTCGTTAGTACGTCTGTGGCATAGGAAGAAGACACAGAAGCTTACGGGACTTGCCTGGTCTGCTTGTTCCTGAGGAGTCTGTTGCTGGCAACGGACAGAGCTCGGAAAGGTCACTTGTGGAAAATCTTTTCTTGTTTATTTTTCTTTTCTCTCATCACTACAGCAAGCTGAATAAAAAGGGAAGGGCTATGAGAAAGGGAAGCTACTGGGACCCACCGGCCTCCCCCCACAAGCTTGGAACATCTTTGAGGTTGTTGTGAGCAGGTTGGAATGTTTGTCTCTCTCGCTGTTTACCTGACACTACCAGCCACCTTTCCAGAGGTGATTTCTGCAGCAAGTTAGTAGATGGGGAGTGGTGTGAAGGTGGCAAAGTCTTGGAGGAATAGCTCTGTGAGAGTTCGGACATAGGGCCCCAAGGCAGAGGAGGCCAATTAATTCCTACATCGTTTTAAACAGACACTAGGCTGAACAGCAGCCTGTTAGCTAGGAATCAAGAGAAAAAGCTATAGAAACTAAAGACTTGTATAAATTATTTTATTTATTTCTGTAATTAGCTCTTCATAATCAAGAGTTGGTCTTTTTCAGTCTGTGGTTTTGTTAATGTGAAAAATAAGTTGTAGTTTTAAATGGTTGCCTAGGGAACAGAAATAATTGTATATTCAGTTTCAACAAAATAAAGAGTATTTGTCTTACTTGACTGTAAGATGCCATTTATTTATACTGCCACAGATCCTTTCAACGCTGCAGTTTATTTGTACAGTAATAAAAAAAGTGCAGTTTTTTCCAAAATGAAAAAGCTTGTGCCATTCTGAAACATCAGTACAACTGGAATGTTCATTAAGCGCAACAGTAGCTCTTCAAAAAAAAGCAGAATGTCACGTCTTATGGCAATAATTCTCCCCAACAAGAGGGACATTACATATACATTTACATGAAAATCATGTACTGATTTATCCTTGCACAACCCCCTTCTTTCCTCTCAGGCTGATTGTTCTCACTTAAATGTCTCGAGTAGAGCTGAGAGCTGAGCTGGAAGCAGTCTGACACAGGAGCATCATTGCTGGGTATTCCCAATGTCCTTCATTTACCCACTTCATGGAAGTACAGGTTGGCACATATACATAACATGACAATAGAAAACAATATATAGTAAATTAGATTTCTAAATTTGGGTTCCAGGTCTCCTTGTCGATACCAGTAGATCTAGAAGAGAAAAGGAGTTTGTATTACTTTAAAAAGCCAGGTACTTTTGAGAAAACTTGTTGTGGTAACTGAACTGGCAATTTGTAGGTCTGGATTTGTTGGGTTTTTTCCTCCTGTAAAACAATCCAGCTTCCTCTGGCCAGAGAGACCAAGCCTATGTGTGCATGTCTGTGTGTGAAACTCACTCTGAGGACATGTGCTGTCTGGTCAGCTTTGCTAAGAGGGAGGGTGGGAGGGTGGGGGGCGTGGCTTAGCCGGGGGTGTTGTAGCACTTAAAGCTGGCTACAGCCTGGTTGATGAGGACGAACAGCAGCTTTGCACTAACACAGTCTATTCTGGGCAGTCATGGCTACCTGCTGTAGAATCAGAAATTGGGACTGACCAGGCAATGTGGAGCAACTTCCCAGCTTACCCACCAGTGAGGAGTTCAGGGCTGTTCCAGGTCACAGCTGGAGGAAGGAGAATGCTCCAAGTATGAAAAGCTACAGCAGAAGAAGGAGCGACCAATGTCCCTGCCCACGGAAGCAGGAGTTTCCAAGCCAAACCATTCTGTGAGTCTGTGAACTTAGACCAGCCAGTTCCCTCTGCCAGTGCTTGGGACCAACTCCCTTGGAATTCTGCAGCTGTTGACTAGAGGAACATTTGCCACTTGCTGTAGCTTCCTGCCCCTGTAACTCATTCCCTGTTTGAAAGGTCACTGATTTCTGCAAGTGCCTGGCTGGCTCCACCAATTCAAGTGTCTTCTGCAGCACAGTCCTTCTCTGTATTCCCATTTCAGTTCTCTGCTCCCTGGTTCCCTACTCTGTGCCTCCACTGGCAGCTATGGGTGGCAGTGTCACAGGGGTGACAAGTCTTGCACTAGAGCTGGGCTGCAGGAGTTGGCTCAGTTCACACACTTACTCTGCTGTAAATACAAAACTGGTTACCACTCCCTCATTGTCAGCTTGTTCTATGGAGGCAGGAGAGCTTTTCTAGGAGAGTGTAAAAAAGAAGGCAGCACCACATAAAGCAGATTTTATTGAGAGCCATAGACTCAAAAGCACGGCAAACGTGGCGGTACTTACAAGAATGCCAGCAGAAATGCAACACAAGGAGATGCAGAAAGCGAAAAATACATTCACAGGTTTTGGAGGTAGTTGCGGGAAGACAAAAGCACTGATTAGAGTGACCTGTATGGAGGAAAACAAAGATGAGGACTTTGCTCTTGCCAGGGCTGTGATGAGAGGAGGCTCAGCCCGAGGGCTGGAGCAGCCCAGCACTCACATCCCACTCTGCACACCCTCCCTGCTCTCTCACTCCCAACCCCAGAGGAGCTGAAGGAAAATGTGCAATTCAGGAGGAAAATTGCTTTGATACAACTGCACACTGAGAGGGCTGGAAGAAAAATGATGAAAGCTTTGCTACTCTGGCTTATTGCCAGAAACCACCCTCCAAGTACCCGTGAGGCCAACAGGCACAGGAGTGCACACTGTCCGTGTAGGAGCATCCCTTCAGCCAAGTGTTCCCCCAGCTGGCATCTCGGCTGCGCCCACAGCCTCCCTGCACCTTGGCTCTCCAATGACCCCACCATGGACCACCCAACTGATGCTCTCCAGTCGTGATGGCATTGGGTTTGTCTTTAAAGCTTGGGGAAAGCATAGCTCAACACAAAGGGACAAACTTTGGAAAGAGTTGTGTAAGCCATAAATAGAGAGAAATCATAAATAGAAGGAAATAGAAGCAAATGCGCTCTCCTGGGACATAAACACTTTGTTGTCTCACCCAGCCTCATGTTCAGCAGGATGGACAATCTACCAAAGAACTTTGGGCTTTTTATTGCAYAGCCAGCTCTTACAAGGTGCCTTGAAGAAGGGTGTTCTGTTGTCAAAGAATTTCAAAAGAACACGTGTTCCAAAGTGACTGCCTGCCCTAAATTACAGCCTGTTTGGTCATTGGAAGTTTCACCCCCCATTTTTGGGAAGGAACTTTGGTTTTCACCCTGTCACCTCAGGGAGGCATGTAACATGGGGTGGGATGTGGGATACTTACTACAAGCAGCAAGGTTGTTAAGCCACCAACAACTAGATTGATGATTCTGTCCTGAAGAAAAGAGAAGACAGTGATGTGTATGCCTTGGCGAAAAAATCCCAACAAAAAAACCCAAACCACATAAAACACACCATTAACCAACAACACTGAGGGCATCAGCCAGGATCCATGTTATCCCCAGCACACCATCCCTGGTCAGCTCTGCCTCACGGGAAGGCTCCCCTCCCTCCAACTCCACCGACCCCAGGGAGGCTGTACTGGTCAAGGCCTCGTGCAGAAGGTTTGCTCGTTTGCAAATGGCTTCTCTGCCACATCCAAATTGATTACAGTTGTGCAAATTATTTTTAAATCTTTTTTTTTAAGTGGGAGCGCACAGATGGAGGTTGTCAGAAAAAGCTTATTTTAGCCTCACTGCCTGAGAATTAATAGGTTGACAGAGTCTTAGGTGGGAATTTGTGGGCTGCTGGGAAGGTGTTGAAGTGTTGCCCACACTCCAAACATTCCACCCGAACACCAGCAGACCTGAACATGCTACACAGTGGCTCTGCTTGGATGGACAGATATTCCCCCCCCACACACACTTCTTTTTGCTGCTCCTCATCAGTATAAAACAATTGACTTGGAGGAGACAACCTTTTTGTACCTGGGAAGAGGTGCTGGCATCACAGTCCCAGCCCAATGGCATCAGGGCAGGGACTGGCTGTGACACTGGGCTGTGTGAGCATGGGCTCAGAGGAGTTCCCAGAGCAAGACCCTCTACTGATGCACTTTCTGGAGTAAAAAACAACTTGAAGGAAAAGGAGAACATTCCCATTGCTGCCAGGACACTGCCTCCTCCCTGGTGCTGCTCTGAGTATAAACATGCATTGTGTAAACATGTTACACAGTCAGGTGTAACACTCCAGATGGCTGACTCCTCAAATCAAAGAACAGCTACAGCAGAAAAGATGTGCAGAGAGAAAACTCCCCAAACTTCCATTAATTATACTGAGAGTCATTAAGTAAGTATGGTGAAAGTAAGAAAAGAGTTTGAACAGTGAAAGGATTTTGCCCAAGACATCGCAGCTAGCAGCCAGGGCAACACGGGCTTCCCTCCACCTGGTTTTGCACCCTTCTTCCCTCCAAGAATTTGGATTTGTACAGGAAGGAGTCCCAGGTCATGAAGAAGTAACACCTGAAAGCAGTTGGGCACAAAGAGAAAGCAGAGAGCAAAGAGGAGGCAGAGAGCAAATCATGCTTTTGTAGGAGACCACCAGCTGTGACCTAAGACCTCGTGGAGCTCAGGTTCAGGTGGTTCAGGAACAGGTGGATGCTGTGCCCTGGTTGAGTTCACCCCCAAGGGAAAGGGCCACAGCAAGCAGACTCTTTGAAACCTCTTCTATTAGTCCCCAGCTCCTCTTTGTAAAACAAGACCATTGATGCTCCTACAGCTCAGAGGCCCCAAGCTGTGGGAGCACAGCAGTGGCTGCAGCCGTGGGACATGATCCATCTCCATAGGAAATTGTCACCAACATCCCCTGTGCAAGGCCCTCACCAGCCAGCCACAAACCCCTTCTCCTCACTGGCATTTCCACAAACAGTGTCAGCGACACAACAGCAGCCTCTGGGAGCCAACTACGAGATACCCACCACTGACCCCAAGAAAGGAGCCAAGAGGAATAATTCCAGGCAAATAAGAGAAGCAACAGGGCAAAATGCAAGCCTGAAATGCCTCACATGAGCATATCCTGACAGCTCAGCTGGACTCCTCCACCAAAGCTAAAATAAAGAAGTCAAAACTAACTTTAGACAGGACATGGAAGGGTCCTTACCCTCAAAAGCCACTCTGATACCAGGAGAGGAGAGCAGTTTTGCTCTGCCCTTGCCTGGCAGACCTGGCTGAGCCCACCAAGGCAATGTTATGGAGGGAAACCAAAGTCTGCATTCAGGCTCAGCTGCTCCATCTAGGGTGGCAAGAGGCAAGCAACTGGATCCCTTGTGCCATGAGGAGATGGGTTTCCAACAGCAAAGATAGCAGGGAATGCCAAGGAGCCAGCTGCGCAGCAGCAGAGGGTCACCATCGTGCAGAGCTCACCCAGTGAGCACAGTCACAGCCAGCCCTCTGCAGAGAGCTCAGAGGGATGGACACACAGTCAATCCACCACCCAGAAACAGCCATGACTGTATTTCTCCTCATCAGCTAGACACCCATTGTGTGAGAACAGAGACTGGTCTGACAGGAGAGAAAACAACAGGGTCAGACTTGGCAGTGACCATGGGGCATTCCTCTCTGACTTTCACAGAGCATGGGAGAGAGCACCCCCAGCACAAGGACCTCTCATCTCACACTGCTGAGTGATGGACTTCCCAGCGACAGCCAGATCGGGCACAGATGCCGGCAGTGGAGCAGCTTTGCCACGTGGCAGCCAGTCCCCGCAGGTCAAGGCATCCCCTTCCCCGTGCTTAAACCTGCGGTCACTCACATTTTCCAAATGCACTGCCGGCAGAAGAAGGTATTTCAGGATCCGGGGATTAGAGACACTGATCCTGAAATCCCGGGCTTGGCAAAGCAGTGAGAGGCTGTATTCCCCAGTGCCCGCTGACACTTCAGCCCCAGGCAGCTTAGCACAGCAAAAAGGTTAAAAATACTCAAGCAGAGGCCAAGACGGCTAAAGGGATTGGGGATGACGGAGCCTTTCACCTCCACACCGTGTCCGAGTGCACCACCCAGCCCGGGCAGACACTCCTGGACACCGGGCACGCAGGAACTGGCTGTGATGAGCCTTGTGTCCCACATGCCATTGTCACCCAGCTGACACAGCCAGCTCTTACAACCAACCAGCACAGCTGATTCTGGGAGGATTTTTCTCCAGCATCATTATAATACTTCCTAGAGTAAAATGACAAAAAAGTCCCTGCGTGTACACCAAAACAGAGAGCCTGCAGCTGCTYGAGGTCACCTGGACCAGCACAGGGTTCTGGCACACACCCACACACACACACCAGCTTCTGATACAGCCCAGCAGCGCATCCATGGGGGTCCCCATTCAGCCAGCCAGCTGCCAAGATGTAGTGAGCTGTTGGCCAGAAAGCAGATGAATTCCATGTTTCAGTTTTGCACAAGCTGCATTTYGAAACAGGAGGCTTTCTGCCCTCTCCTACTCTGGGGAGGGTGTTGCAGGGGCAGGAGGCATCAGGCTTCTCCCAGGGAATTTGCAGTGGAGAGGTCTCCCTCCATCTGTCTCTGGGGAAGGGCAACAAGGTCAGGAAGCGTCAAATCCTTGCAACGCAGGAGGGCACAATCCAGGGTCCTTTGGGATCTGGGTCAAGGCTACTTGGAGCAGCAGGGAAACTGAGGCAGGACTGAGACTGTATCTGCACCACTGTGCCCCCTTCATAGGCTTTGACAGAGTGGCAGCTTTGCCCTTCGCCCTGTTCCAGCTCGGCACCTTGCATCCTCGCATCCTCCAAGTTAGCAGCTTGTGGGCTGAGCCCATGGGGATCCCAGCAGAGGCTTGGCCAGGACAAGGGAACGGGCTGATCCCCTGGAGGGTGGGTACCTGGTGCCATCTCTGCAGGAGTGACAGAAAGGCCATTTTTATGCCTTACATCAGCAAGTCCAGATGGTCAGCAGCCATCACAGCCCATTGCAGCCGTAGGGGATACCTGAATCTAGTGCCAGGCCCAACCTTGTGGAATCGCAGGCCATACAGGCTGTGTACAGCAGAGCTGTGCTCACGGCCATGCTGGCCACCCGCCYGCTGCAAGGCACAGGGACTTCCTGCTGTGTCCTCGAAGGCTCCTCATTCCCATCTTGAGCTGCTCAGTCTCTGGCTTTCTGCTTCCAACCCGCAGCAATTAACTGCCACCCACTCGTATTTAAGTGCTCCCATCATGGAGGAACCCAACTTTCAACTTCTTTCCCAAGACATGCTGCACCTGTGATGCTCTGTCCCCTCTTTGCCACCCTACAGCCGTGCCTCTGCCTTGTCTCTTAACCGCTTGCTGCCAGTGCTGCATCCCTGGAAACCACAGCTGAATCCACAGCGCCTGGCATTCCTCAGCACCCTGCTGCCACACTCCCTCTTCCCACCAGTGACTTCTTTGGTACCACCTTGCCCCCAGTCCTGCTCAGCAGTCGGCAGGGGAAAAAGAGCTTGGCAGGAGGAGCTGGACCATGGCAGGGCAAGGAGGGCCGATGGTGCTGCCCAGCTCTGCCATCCCCACAGAGTGGCTTTACCCTTGAAGTCACCAGCTTGGAGATCTGGAGAGCGTCAGAAGGCAAGAAGAGGGCATCCCCATGTCTACTTCCATTTCCAGTTGCTGGCAAGGGTGCAAGACCCCTAATTTTGGGTGCAGGGCTTCCTGAGGCACAGGCACTGTCCCTGCCCCTCCCTGTGGCCCCAGCCCGAGCAGAGGGTCCCAGTTTGCCAGGATCAGCCATCACTTGCAGAGACCCAAAAGCAGAGCTGGGGCATGGGCAGACACACTTCTCCCGGCAGACCTGCTCCCATTTTAAGGCAAAGTTTAGTTTCTCCATTTCTGACACGGAACATTTCCAGCTCGGGACCTCACCAGCATCCGTCTCTAAGCAACCCCAGTGAATCAGGGAGGGAACAGCCCTGAGCAAGCACAGTGATCCCTTGTCTGTCGGACACGGGTACAACAATGAGAAGCCATTGGCTGCTGCTGAGCCCATATGACAGGTCCCAAAAAGGCCACAGGAGATAGGCAGGGGGTGGTGTGCAGGACACTGGATCCCCCTTAGAGCCCAGGAACTGAAATTAGCATCCCGTGTTTATTATTTACAGCCCTCCTTTGTGAGCAGAGGTGCAGCTGGAAAATCAGGGAACAGGGATTGAAGGCTTAACCTGGGCTGAAAAGTTTGGGGTTTGCCTGCCAGGACTGCCACCCAGCTCCCATGGCACATCCTGGTCCCCAGAAGTGCCCATCGCTGGGAGCTTCCCAAAATCCCTGACCGAGGTCCGGCCAACAGGACCCAAGTGCACGGCACTTGCCTCCAATGCTCCCCACAGGGCCAGCACCTGCTGGTGGGGGATACCTGTCGCCCTCAGTTAATTTTCTTGGGGTTCTGCCTGTCCTCCTATCCCACATCATTCTACTTTTCCCCGAAAATTCGGCTGGTATGACTTTATGTTTTCATTAAACATTATCATTTTAGCAGCAGTTCCAAGTACTTGCAGGGAGGGAGGTGATGCATTTGATACACTTGTGAATAATCCCACGCAGTTTCAGCCTGTGCCCCCAAACACACACACACACACACGTGGGTAACCTCTCCTAACAGGGGACAAACCCTAAGTCACAAACCAATGTCAGCCCGCTGGACACAGGTGTGCACCTCCAGGTATCGTGATTCCCAAGGGATCCCGATGCCGGGCAGCCCCTGGAGCCCCCCGTCCCCAGCACAGCCCCCCGAGCAGCACCGACCCGCGGCAGTGCCGAGAGCTGCCCGGCTGAGCGGCTTAGAGGGATTGACACCTGAAGAGCCGCTGCAGCCCCACGTCCGCCACTGCCACGGAGAGCCACCGCCGGCTCCTCCATCCCAGGAGAAAAATCAGTTACCAGGAGGGCACCAAACGCAGCCCCCCTTCCCCATCCCCAGCAAAGACCCCCCCAAACTGGGTGAGAGGCAGCCTGAGGTGCTGCAGCCCTAAAGCCCCGGATTTGGGGGCTACAGGACCACGCACAGCCGGATGGGACACGGTGGCTCAGGGACCCCCTGCCCGCACCCAAACCCCCTCCCAGCCCCACTCCGAGGGTCCCCCCGACCCTGGGACTCTCTGTACCCCGAGCCCCATCTCCCCGAAAGGGTTTTGGGGGGATGTTGGTTTGGGGGGGATTACTTGAAAGTCGATTTCTTTGGGAGGGGGATGTTTTGCGAGTTTTTTATTTGGGGATGCGGTCTTGCCGGCGGTTAGTTCTGGGGATGCAGTTTGTTTTTTTAAATTTGGGGTGGTGTTTGTTTGGGGTGGTTTTGATGGATTATGTTTGGTTTGGCGCACTGATCAAGAGGGGGTTGTTTTTGTTTTATTTCAGGGTTTTTTTTATAATTATGCCAATTTGAAGCTTTTCCTTCTTTTGGAATTTGGGGGGCTCCTTTTATATTTTTCCACTGCGGTGCAGCTTTTCTSAATTTTGATGCCGGTTTATGGGGGACTGAGGATTCTTATTTCATAGGAGGTTTTTTAAATTTGTTCGCAGGATTCGGGCAGGTTCCTCGCTCGGGCCGGCCGCTCGGCTGCCTGCGGCGCTCGGTGCCGAGCCCGGGGGCAGGGGGTGGGCATCCGCCGCTCTCCGGGGTGGCCGGAGAGGAGGTTCCTCACTACCGGGGGGCATTTACGCCGGAGGACGGGGCGGCGG